>NLAO01002065.1:1728-21428 GCA_002370835.1 Metschnikowia continentalis | reverse complement strand
CCAGCGACCTGCACATAGTACGTCACATGTCTGCATACAACATATCCACGAAGTACCCTGCATCAATTCTCGCTAGGTATTCGTTGACAGTTACTGTTACTGTTACTGTTACTGTTACTGTTACTGTTACTGTTACTGTTACTGTTACTGTTACTGTTACTGTTACTGTTACAGCTATACAGTTATTCACTTCATAGTGTCTATTGTTACTAATGAAAGGCCTTGGTGTTTATTGATTATGAGCCCTTAATTTTTTTCTGGTTATGAGCCCTTAATATCTTTGGTTATGAGCCCGTGATGTAGTCCCCCTCTACACTCTTGTAATTACCTTCTATTACAAAAAAAATCTATTTTTATAAGCAATCTAACGGTTGGTCACAAGTATAATATAGCTTTGAAAAAAATACCAATGTCTGTATCTGGGCTATTTACATGCAAGCCCGTAGCTGGCACTTACTCAACGCATCTTATCCAGATAAGAAATGCCGCCGTGCCTCGAATGTCACCCACCCAGTCTAACCCTCCTAAGCTCACTAATTTTCAACTCAGAAAGTGATCTAACTTCAACTTAAGTGAAGATCAAGTGACCTTAATTTTGATCAAGTGACCTTCTGTTTGATTTTAACTGATTGACTTGACCTTTGAGTTGTCTTCTGATCTTAAGTATCCATTTGATCTCACTGATCCAGCTTAGCCCAATGACTCCCTTTCAACTGTAGTATCGAGATATCAATTGTAGTAGCTCACAATCACTGTAATAACTCACAATCACTGTAATAACTCACAATCACTGTAGTAACTCACAATCACTGTAGTAACTCACAATCACTGTAGTAACTCAAAATCACTGTAGTAACTCAAAATCACTGTGGTAACTCAAAATCACTGTAGTAACTCAAAATCACTGTGGTAACTCAAAATCACTGTGGTAACTCTTCAACTTTAGATTATATGATCATCAACTCTTAGTCAAGTCTACTGCTAGTCAGCTCATCATCATCTGCTAACTGTTAGTCACTGTAACTTCACGATTTCAATCTCTTCTCATTTCAATTCCAATCTAATCTCATCTCGATTTGATCTCGATCTCATCTCATCTAATCCCTCAGATTCAATTGAACTCGTTAATCTTTTCAGTGTTTTTGTAGGACTTTCTGAACAAGTCTTGGTTGGGCTGGGAAGCATTTGTTGAGTTGTTCACGCCAGGGGTGGTGGGAGCGGACGATGGCGCCGATACCGGCACATTCAACGTGGCACTGTCTATGGAGGACCTGGTGGTCAGCGTGGATGATCTTCTGCGGTTGTTTCTGGCAGTGAGTGGGTCAATCTTGACACCCAGTTTCTGGTGGGCGAAGAGCCCGAGAATATCCGTCAATGTAATGACTCCCACCAAAGTGCCTGGACGGCCGGACTCCTGACTCATGGATTCGGAGAGGGCGTTTTCAACTGTAGATGTAGAGCCCAGCAGCATAGACGATATTGAGCCTGCACCCGACTCCACGATCCATAACCGATGCGATTGAGTGGCCACCAACTTGGCAATCACCCGGGCCAACGACGACAGGCTGTTAACGTGGAAAATTGGGAACTGGTCTTGGCCCCGCTCGATGCCCTTTTGCGATAAGTTGTAGGAGATGAAGTTGGTCACGGGCTTGAACAAGTAGTGCGAGTTCTTGGTCGACGACACATTCTTCACGTCCACGATGCTGATGTTGCCCACCAAGCACTTGTTGCGGTCAATCACCGCCAACGACGACACCCTTTCGTCGAACATCTTCTGCAAAGCCTCGATCAAAGGCTGGTCGCCGTAAATGGTGAGCGGACTGGTAGACCCGATCTTCAAGTCGTGTAAGGACGAGTTGAGGTAGAACTCAAGCGACGGGAACCGGCGGGCGTTTTCCCAGAAGAATTTGAGTACTCTTCTCTGGGATAAGATACCACTGATGCGGTTGTCCGAGTTCAAAATGGCCACACGGTGAACGCCATTTCCAAAAGCCTCTACAGCCTTAATCAACGGCTGTGTTTCCTTCAACATGATCAATGGGTTCTTGGGGTGCAACCGGATGATGGCATCCACAGGCACATCCTCACCCTTCTTGGCTTTGGCCACAATAGCAAGTAAATTGTCGTGTTTCTGCTGAGGCGTCAAGGACTTACCCAAAACCTCATTGGGGTACTCATCAATAAGATCATTCAAATTGATCTTGTTCATGACCAAAAGAAGATAAGTGTTCAAGTCCGAGTAGTCAAACGATAAGCAATTGGTCAAATCAAAGTTGGTCCGCGATAAAGCCACCGGCAATGAGGTTAAGTCATGGTCCACCAAGGTTTCAAATGCTTTTTGCACGGAATAAGACGAGTTGATGGCAATAAGTTTGCTTGTTTCCACCAAATCCACCAATGGAATGTCACTCCATTCGGCATTACCCGTAGCATTAAGCACGGACGACGAACGGGACGAAATCGACGTGTTTCTCGACAAACTAAAGTCGTCAGGGGGGAAAGCCTGCAGTTCCACGGGCAACGGTGGCGGCGACGATAACATCTCCACTATGGATGGTCTGCGGGGCGCCGAGTTTTTGTGATGGAGTTGCTGATGATTGATCACAGGCGACTGTGGAGATCTTGAGAATGATGAGTTGTGTGACATCTTAAGAAACCAGTATCACAAGTATTTTATCCGGGTGAAAGAGGTATTGTATCCGGGTAAAAGAAGTATTGTATCCGGTAAAAAACCAGGAAAGTCAATTTAATAGTCAATCAGGGAGAATGACAAGTATGACCAGGTATTGACTGAGTCTGATTTAGACCAGTATATAGTCACAACTAGGTATAGTTGATGTCTAGTAGTCTAGGTAAGCTGGAAGAAGTAACACTAGTAGTCTCGATGCTAGTGGCTTCAGATACCTGGGGTCAGTTAGTATTCTAATATCTAGTAGCTTGACTGATATGTAGACCTCCAACCTATTAGTATTCTAAAGTAGGACCTTATGTGATATCTAGTCCAGTACGTAACTTGACTGATAAGCAATAGCAGTTTTTTGTATACAACACCAATGAGGCAGTTCAATATATCCAACTGTACTACTTTGGAAGTAGTCAATACTAGTAGTCAATGCTAGTAGTCAATGCTAGTAGTCAATGCTAGTAGTCAATACTAGTAGTCAATACTAGTAGTCAATATCTGGTAGTCAATGTACTAGCAGTCAATGGTACTAGCAGTCAATGGTACTGGTAGTAATTAGTATCAGCAATGGCACTAGCAATGGTNGTACTAGCAGTCAATGGTACTGGTAGTAATTAGTATCAGCAATGGCACTAGCAATGGTACTAGAAGTCCAGAGATCAGATCAGTAGCAATTGACGAATTGGTTTAGCTCTATGGACTATTCCACTTGTTTACTCAGGGCTAAGTTATCGGAGTAACTGTTTCAGGAGTAACTGTTTCAGAAGTAACTGTTTCAGGAGTAACTGTTTCAGGAGTAACTGTTTCAGGAGTAGCAGTCTCAGGCTATGTTGAAGTAGCTGTTTCTGAGTAGCTGTTTCTGAGTAGCTGTTTCTGGAGCAAGTAGTCACTGGTCACTGTAACTCGTGAAATTCCTGTGACGATGTGATCTAGAAAAGTCTGATCCTTGCAGACTACGATTCAGATTGTCTTTGTTAACACTTGCTAAACACTTGCTAAACACTTGATAAACACTTGGTAAACACTTGGTAGTTAAGTTTATGTGACTGTAACGGTGGACGAACAGGAACTGTGTTTTGATTGATTGGGAGTCCAGGATGAAAGTGGTGGACGTGAGGAGGCGAAAAGCGCGAGCATGCGCAAGTTAGGTGGAGCACTGGAGCGCACTGGAGCGCACTGGAGCCCTGTTGCACTGGGGCCTGGAGTTTGGTGCGAATTGGTGAGTGCGAATTGGTGAGTGCGAATTGGTGAGTGCGAATGTGCGAGTGTGCGAGTGTGATGTGCAGTGAGTGTGCAGTGAGTGTGCAGTGAATGTGCGGTGAATGTGCGGGTGTGAAAGCGTGCGTAGGAATGTGCGAGTTTGGTGAGTGCCTGGGAAAGGGAGAGTGATGATTTTTATGGAGCGAAGAAAAGGGAGGGAAGAAAGGGGGTATTTATATTTTTTGGTGGTGACACAAAAACGATTACACAAAAGCAACGGGGTGTTTGGGTGTGGGTGTGGGTGTGGGTATGTGGGGCAGGTAATCGGTCTTCTAACGCCGGCCGGCCGGCCAATCTGGTTGCTGCATGCCGCGTAGATCAGATCATCAGATCGACTCCACCAAGGACCTCACTTGGACCTCACTCGGACCCCACTAAAGTGGGGTCCGAAAGTGGGGTCAAGACACTGAACCTGAAACACTCTTGAAACACTCTTGAAACACTCTTGAAACACTCTTGAAACTAAACTACATAATACAAACCCGTACACCCCAGTAATTGTAATAGAGCATTAGCATTAGCATCAGCAGTATTTAACAGCTGGTTTTAGTAGTAGTAGTAGTAGTAGTAGTAGTAGTAGTAGTGGTTAGTGGTTGGTCGTTGGTAGTAGCACCACTAGTACAACTACTAGGGTAGTTATCTCAACATCTGTTGATAGTATCAATGACTCGCCTATTGTCTTTGGGCGTGAGTGGTACCACAACTGCATCTAATTCACTTCTCACTAAAGGTCAATTAGGTGCAATTGAGAGTCTTGTCACGGACTTATAGCAAGACTTTGGGAGAACATTGGTGTTCTCCATCGTACTTGATATCTTCTGATTCCATTATCATTCCCACACATCAACTTTTGCCCAAGTGGTATGAGATCAATGAACAGAACTGGGTATTGTCCAAGTACAAGCTCAACTTGGTCGACTTCAATGAGTTTTGGAGATTTCCAAGCAATCCAGACCATTGAGCAATTCACTCACATTGAGTGTGGAATATTCCGTGAAATCTAGACCATTGAGCAATTCACTCACATTGAGTGTGGAATATTCCGTGAAATCTAGATCATTGAGCTAATCAATGGAAAACTACACAGCTAAGAAATCGCATCTCAAATTGGCTAGTAACTTGTGGAGTTCACTATTATTCACCAACACCATCATATTTTTGTAGTCGCATTTAATCCCATTTAATCCCATTTAATCGCATTTAATCCCATTTAATCGCATTTAATCACCAGCTTGCTGAGAATCTGACATGAGCTCCCCGAGAAGTACACCGACTTATACGAATATCTCTGTGACAATATTCATCCTGAGAAGAATTATAGCGTGTACAGAAATAAGTTCGGGGATTTTCTTCAGCAGCTAGCAGAAAAAACATATCTCAACATACCAGTCAGTCTTAGTAGTCAGTATAGTAGTCAGTAGTCAGCAGTAAAAAAGTGGTATATAGTCTACAACCACTATAAGTCGTCATTCTCAGCCTCAGTAGTAGTGGTAGTAGTCAGTCTCAGCCTCAGTAGAAGCAGTAGTAGTAGTCAGTAGTCAGTACTAGTAGTACTAGTAGAAGCAGTAGTAGTAGTCAGTAGTCAGTACTAGTAGTACTAGTAGAAGCAGTAGTAGTAATAGTAATAGTAGTAGTAGTAATAGTAATAGTAGTAGTAGTAGTAGTCAGTAGTAGTAGTAGTAGTAGTAGTAGTAGTAGTCAGTAGTAGTAGTAGTAGTCAGTAGTAGTAGTAGTAGTAGTAGTCAGTAGTAGTAGTAGTAGTATTTAGTACAGTCTATAGTACTACAGTATATAGTAGTAGTAGTAGAAGCAGTAGTAGTAATAGTACTAGTAGTAGTAGTAGTAGTTAGTAACAACTAGGAATAGTGAGTAGTAGTAGTAGTAGTAGTAGTAGTAATACTGGTAGTACTAGTAGTTAGTAACAACTAGGAATAGTGAGTAGTAGTAGTAGTAGTAGTAGTGTAGTATGGATTTGGTCACGACCAAGAACAGGACAAAAGAATATGAATTTATTGTATTGAACACGGTACGCTATTGTACAGTACAGAGAAGTAGAGTTGTACCAATATTATGGCTATTATAATGTTCAGTCTAGTGTTCTGTAGTAATCAGTAGTGGTATGACTGAGTAATAGATGTTTAGTTAATAGTGCTAATAAAAGTATTTAGTAGTGCTAAGAAGTATTTAGTAGTGCTAATAAAAGTAGTTAGTAGTGCTAAAAAGTATTCAGTAGTGCTTATAGAAGTAGCAATAGTAGTACTTAGTCATAATGTCTAACGAACCACTTTACTATACTACTAAGGGTAATAAGCAGTGGTAGCTTAGTGTGGTGATGAGTCACAGTGTAATGGTGTGTAATAATAGTGAGTGAAGATATGATCGGTAGTAAAATGCTATTATAAGTACACTAAGTCAGTAGTCAGTAACAATTAGGAATAGTTCGTAGTAGTAGTAGTGTATTAGTTGTAGTAGAAGTAGTAGATTTAATAGTAAATCCAAGAAGACCAGTAATAGTGAGTAGTAGTAGTAGTAGTAGTAGTAGTAGTAGAGATACATGGTGCAGATGAAACAGGGATATGTGCACGACGAGGACGTACACTCGTCATGCATAGTCACTTACGAGGCGCCGGTCTCGGATGTGGGAGTCCCCGGGACTGACTGTATATATAGAGAGGATCCCGCTCAGGTTTGAGCGGCATCAATCGTGAGAACAGTTCACTGATATCTAGTTTAGAGAAGAATATAAGTGATCTATGATGAACCCTGAAGCACAATACCCAAGAGAATATTGGAGACCAACGTCATAACAATTCCAACTAATTAGAGAGTTAAGGCAAAACTTTCAACATAGAGTACTCTAGTATATACAGGGCTCATAACCTGTAGATTATTTAACGCATCTTCTGCAACTATAGTCGCGGTACCAGGTGGGGGTGGACCATAGATTAACCATGGTGTGATGTCCAGTGGACTGTTGCTGAGGGAAACTCTCCTCATAGTCTCATCAAGGTATGTAAACACATCAGGGGTGTTTACTTCAAGAGAGGAAGAAGATGTAGAGTTGTCAGTGTCCAAGTTTGATATGCCACTCCATCGATGTTAAATTTAATGGAGACTCCGTCGATCCCGATGTAACGATAGCATTAACGTTCATGGGAGGAAGGACTGGAGTTTCAGCGAAAGACCGTAAAAGAGGACCTATAACGCAATTCGTAGAAGGAACTTGCGAATGCGGATCAACAAGCCACACTTGGCCGTCGACGTAAGTGGTGGGTAACTCAATAGCATCCTTGGAGGTTCCAGGTTGATAAACTCTAGTATATACTACTCTAGTATGTAGTTTAATATTCTGCAGGAGAGCAATCCGTAGTAATGACAAACTTAAAGGGGCGTAGAAACGGCAAACCGACTCGAACGTTAACTGGGAACGTGAGCTCAATCCCTATATGGTCAATCCCTATATGGGTAGTGTTCTGCCCATGTTGGCTAGAGTACCTTTACGTTACAGCAAGAATTAATCAATCTATCTAGCCTATACTATCTAGCCTATACTATCTAGCCTATACTATCTAGCCTATACTATACCTAGCCTATGTATACTGTCTATACTATATATACTCAACTAGCCTGTAGTATCTAGTCTGTACCATACAATGTAGTCAACACTATAATACCTAAACTATCTATTGATATGATATCTGATATGGCTAAGGAGGGCGTATTATACCTATTATCTGGTAGTTCTGTATACTGTCTATTTAGTGAAGTGTATAGTGTAGTATATAGCAGTATAAATCAGTATACTATAGTATATAGTAGTGTTAGATCCGCCATAGGTAGATCCCTGTCTATGAATGTATTATGAAGCCTCTCAGTCCGGTTGTTACAATGGCCATTGCAAACGCCCTATCACTGCCAGAGACCATCGTTGTATGAAGTACTATTATGGTCCTATCGGATATTCTAGAACAAACCTTACTCATTGTTCTGGTGGAGAGTTTTTCGGAGCCACGTTTCTCTCAAAGTATATAAACCACTCCGGTTCCTCTCCTTGAGGAATCAGCAACGAGTACAAGATTAGGTTAAGACACGTTATAAAGAACGTAACAAGTAGTATACCATAGAGTACTGTAGTGTGTAGTAGTGAAATATATCACATAAGTGCTAGTAAATGTTTATGGCCCCTAGATAGTGGACCTGACCAAAGCATAGAGTAGTGTAGTAGTGTATTAGGGTAATGTAGTAGTGTATTAGGGCAATGTAATAGTGTATTAGGGTAGTGTAGTAGTGTATTAGGGTAGTGTAGTAGTGTATTAGGGTAGTGTAGTAGTGTATTAGGGTAGTGTAGTAGTGTATTAGGGTAATGTAGTAGTGTATTAGGGTAATGTAGTAGTGTATTAGGGTAGTGTAGTAGTGTATTAGGGTAGTGTAGTAGTGTATTAGGGTAGTGTAGTAGTGTATTAGGGTAGTGTAATAGTGTAGTGTAGTAGTATAGTAGTATAGTAGTATAGTAGTATAGTAGTATAGTAGTGTAGCATAGTGGACCAGTTTGTCTTGGTCCAGTACCTATTTGTTAGATTCTTGTTGTAACTTTAAGTACTAAGTTATCTTTATTCGTTGATGGTTCCTCAGAAGGGGGAACCTGGGCTATTTAAGTAACAAAAAGGGTGATGAGATGAGCCGATGAGATGAGGTGACTAATCGGTCATTCGGTGCCAAAAGAAACGAGCAACAAAAGAATCGACTAACGGAAGAAACTAATAGTCAGTCTCAGTGGCGTGTAGATAACTAGTCAACTTTCATAGGCTCCAAAAATACCGATGGGTAGTGTGTCTACCCATGGCGGTTCTAACAGTAGTCAGTAGTCAGTAGTCAGTAGTAAAAAGTAGTATATAGTCTACAATCACTATAAGTGGTCAGCCTCAGCCTCAGCCTCACTAGAACCAGTAGTAGTAGTCAGTAGTTAGTAACCACTAGGGATAGTGAGTAGTAGTAGTAGTAGTAGTAGTAGTAGTAGTCAGTAGTTAGTAACCACTAGGGATAGTGAGTAGTAGTAGTAGTAGTAGTAGTAGTCAGTAGTTAGTAACCACTAGGGATAGTGAGTAGTAGTAGTAGTAGTAGCTCTGATAGTTATTAGCTAGCAGGACTAGTCAAACTCAAGAATCAGTAATAGTAACTGTAATATAGTATTCAGCTTCAGTCAGTCTTAGTCTCACTAGAAGTATTCAGTATTCAGTATTCAGTATTCAATAGTCAGTAGCCGGTAGTCAGTAGTCAGTAGTCAATAGTCAGTATTCAGTAGCCAGTAGTGACAATGGTACTCAGTGGTACTCAGTAGTACTCAGTAGTAGTAGTAGTAATTAGCTAACTAAACTAGTAACAGTGATGGTGTTAGACCTACCATGGGTAGACACACTACCCATCGAGGTATCTTCGAGCCTACGAATGCCAGTGACTCATCCAAGGCACCTTAACCCGTGACTTGGCCTCATCGATTCACCTTACCTCGTGACATGGCGTTTAACCGCCCTGCTTCACTCTCCGGTATTCACTGGCTCCCTATATAATTACGCGGATTCCCACTTATTGGGGATCCATCAACGAATGAACATAACTCCCAGTATTAGACGTATTCAAGAATCTAACAGATGGTAACAGTCAGTAATATCATGAATAGCAGGTAGCAGTTAGTATTAGTAATATATCTCCATATATGTTGACAGTTAGTAATAATTAGCAATAATAGAGCCTCTCAGGATACCTGTAGTCAGTAGTCAGTAGTCAGTAGTCAGTAGTCAGTAGTCAGTAGTCAGTAGTCAGTAGTCAGTAGTCAGTAGTCAGTAGTCAGTAGTCGGTAGTCAGTAGTAATAGTAGTAGTAGTCGGTCTCGGTGGTATGGAGTAAGATGCTGTAGTAGAGTAGCAGAGTAGTAGAGTAGAAGTATTATCCGACCTGAGGCTTTAGCCTGTATTCGCAAGAGGTGGGGCTTCTACTGGCTTTTCAGTGGAATGGATCTTCTCCAGGAACGATGACTTAACGAGTAACTGAGTAATCGTTAGTAGTAGTAGAGAGCATTAGAAGCAAGAGGTAGTATATCCCAAACTATTCTTTCTAGCAGTGGTGTTAAGTAGTCACCGTAGTTTGTAGTCACCATGAAACTGAAACTGTAAATAGAAACTGATTAGTAGAGTGGTCACAATAGTGCCGTCTAATCTGATTGACTGACTGATTAACAGACTGACAGGTGGAAGGACGGACTGACTGACTGACTGATTGACGGACTGACTGACTGATTGACTGACTGATTGACTGACTGACTGATTGACTGACTGACTGACTAACTGACTAACTAAATAGCTCACCAACTGACCAACTGACTAACTGACTAACTATGTTGTGAAATAGGAGGATGTTTCCTTGACACCGCGATTACTCACATGACTGTGGTGGTATGAAGTCACCCCAATATAAAAGGATAAGCTCCCGCTATTCTATAACACCAAAAATATATATCAACTGAATAACCACATATCAATATCTCTCCCGACACCAGACCCACCAATATTAACTGTGTAGAGGTACTGATGTTTATTGAGAACCTGGATTGATTCTCTTTAAACTAACGGACTGCATATAAGCTATTAACCCTTGATAGTAATAAATTAATCTATTATGATATCAGGTGATATGACGTTGAGCAGTATGACATTGAGCAGTATGACATTGAGCAGTATGACATTGAGCAGTATTACTATGAGTGGTATGAGTGAGTAGGAGTGGTATGAGTGGTATGAGTGGTATGAGTGAGTAGGCTGAAAATAATGTATAGTGTATAACCACTCTTAGTACATGAACCGTGATAGCTGCTGATGGCTGCTTGGTTACATGTGATGTTGTTGCTTTGTGCGGAGGCAACTCTCAGCGAGAATGCTCGAGAGATCTGGTGATTTGCGCCCATCAAATCCTGCAGGTATCACCACATGTTCCAGTCCAGTCCAGTCCTTATAAATTTCAGTCCAGACAGATCAGTCTATGTGAATTTCAGTCCAGATTCACAATTTCTGTCCACAACTTCTGTTCACAATTTCTGTTCACAATATCTAATCGGAATTTCAGATTCCAATTTCATGTCTCTTGTCTCACACCACCCATAAACATCCAATAATAAGTGAGTCATAAGTCATGGTAAGTCATGGTTAGTCGTAGTCAGGCAAAGTCAACGATAAGGTTATTCATTTCAGACCTTAGTATGTCCTAGCTTATAGTCAGTCGTAGTCAGTTAAATTCAACGATAAGGTTATTCATTTCAGACCTTAGTATGTCATAGCTTATAGTCAGTCGTAGTCAGAAAGTCAGCGATAAGGTTATTCATGTCATATCATAGTATGTCATAGTAAATCATATCACAGAGGTCATAGTTGGTATTTCAATGGCAGTCATATCATAACTTAGTATATCATAGTAATTCATACTTAGTATGTCACAGTGAGTCATGCCAAAGTCAGTCATTTCAATTTAGTCTGTCACAGTAATTCATGTCATAGTTAGAATTAGTCACTTCATAAAGTTAGTATGTTATAACTTAGTATATCTAGTTATTCATGGTCAGTATGTTATAGTCAGTATGTCATGCCCCAAAAAAGTTTAGTCATATCATAAGTTAGTATGTCTAAAGTAATAGAAAGTTAGTATGCTTAGTTAGTATGTCAGAAGTTGACGATAAAGTTAGTCACCACTTATAATCATTCATAAAGTTGTGTTCAATCATGTCTGGTCAGTATGTCAGTTAGTCATATCCAGCATGTCATGTCATAGAACTCATGTCATAGAACTCATGTCATAGAACTCATGTCATAGAACCCGTATCATAGAACTCATTTCATAGAACTCATATCATAGAACTCATATCATACAACTCGTATCATAGAACTCATATCATAGAACTCATGCCATAGAACTCATTTCATAGAACTCATTTCATAGAACTCATTTCATAGAACTCATATCATAGAACTCATTTCATAGAACTCATTTCATAGAACTCATTTCATAGAACTCATGTCATAAAACTCATATCATAGTAACTTTTATAATGAAGTAACAATAAAGTCAGTCACCACACATAGTCAGTATTCCATAGTTAAATTTTCTGGTTAGTATGTCGTAGTTAATATGTCTGGTTAGTATGCCATAGTCAAAATCTCTGGTGAATATATCATAGTTAGTATGATTAGTATGCCATACTTAGTATGGATATTATGGTCAGTATGTCATAGTTAAATGTCTGGTTAGTGTGTCAGAAGTTAGTTTTAGTCATGTCATAGTTTAATTCGCATAGTGACTATGTCATAGTTTAATTCGCAGTCACTATGTCATAGTTTAATTCGCAGTCATTATGTCATAGTTTAATTCACTGTCACTATGTCATAGTTTAATTCACTGTTAGTGTGTCATAGTTAAATGCCTGGTTAGTATGGTTAGTATGTCAGGATCAAGAGATCATGTGATCTTGTACCTTTGGTAGTAATTCACTCTGATAAATTTGTCTAATTTTGTCATTCCACTATTGATCACTTTTCTGTCCTCATTTTGTCAGTCACTGTGACTTATCTCAAGTATCATTTGTCTTATCGCACTTTTGTCCTCACTTTAGTCTGTCCAATCCCACATTTTGTCCAATCCCACATTTTATCCAATCTCTCATTTATCCAATCCCTCATTTTGTCCAATCCCTCATTTTGTCCAATCCCACATTTTGTCCAATCCCACATTTTGTCCAATTTGTCCAATCCCCACTCGATCCAACATTTTTTGCCATCATCTCTCCAGTCTAATCACATGACACATCAGACCACTGACCTCCTGTCCGCATAGCCGTTTCTTCATCCGCGGATCCTGCACACAGCGGCCCAACATTTTTTCGCCTATACCATCCCTGAGATTCCATGCCTATCGGCAATCAGAAAAAGAAATGCACATCCCTGCCATCCCCCCAACAATCCCCCGAAACGGCAGGCACAAGAAAAAACGAAATTGACCTATCATACTATATATAAACATTGGGCGGCCTGCACACTAGCCCACTTCCCTATTCCCAGGAAGAAAGTATAGGCTGCCTTTTGAATGCGCTTACGCAGAAGGAGTGCGAAGGAAGTCCAGGTCACGTGGTATTCACGCAACTGCGAAACCCAACACTTCTCGCCCCTGCATACATCTCCTCTACTTAAAGGCCGCATTCCCCCTTCCTTTTCTCCTCTGCCAGCAGCAAACTTCCACACCTCCAATGTCTTCCAACGCAGACGTCGATAAAGTGGATATCTTGGCGCTCAATGCGCTTGCCGCAGGTTCCAACAAGAAAAACCCCCGTGTGGTGGCGGCCGGTTTGGGTGGACGGCTCATGGGCACCAAGTCCTTGGTCGATGTCACCGCCGAGCAAATCACCAAGGATTCCGAGACTTTCATTGAGAAGGACGAACGGGAGAGACTCAAATACTCCAGAGAACAACATATTTCCGAGAAGCCTTGGACTCTTAGCAACTGGCACGAACACATCAACTGGTTGAATGTCATTTTGGTCGTGCTTGTGCCACTCTATGGTGTTTACGATGCCATCTACCATCCCCCACAGATGAAGACGCTTGCCTTGGGCTTTGTGCTCTATGTGTTTTCCGGTATTTCCATTACCGCCGGTTACCACCGATTGTTTGCTCACAACTCGTTCCAGGCCCACTGGTCCGTGCGTGCATTCATTGCCTTCTTTGGTGCCGGTGCTGTGCAGGGTTCCATCAAGTGGTGGGGCCACAGTCACAGAATCCACCACAGATACACTGATACCAACAGAGACCCTTATGATGCCAGACAGGGCTTCTGGTACTCGCACTTTGGCTGGATGATGACCAAGGCCAACCCAAAGAACAGAGCCAGAGCAGACATCTCCGACTTGATTGCTGACCCTATTGTCAACTTCCAACATCGTCACTACTTGCTCTTGATGATCTTCTCGGCCTTGGTGTTCCCATGTCTCGTGGCCGGCTTTGGCTGGAACGATTTCAGAGGCGGTTTCATGTACGCAGGTATCTTGAAGTACGCCGTCATTCAGCAAGCCACTTTCTGTGTCAACTCCTTGGCACACTGGATTGGAAGACAACCTTTCGACGACAGAAGAACGCCTCGTGACCATGTTCTCACGGCGGTGGTGACCTTCGGAGAGGGCTATCACAACTTCCACCACGAGTTCCCCTCTGACTACAGAAACGCCTTGAAGTGGTACCAATACGACCCTACTAAGGTGTGCATCTACGTATTGTCCAAGCTTGGATTGGCCTGGAACTTGCAAACCTTCTCGCAAAATGCCATTGAGCAGGGTTTGTATCAGCAACAGCAGAAGAAGTTGAACCTCATGAAGGCCAAGTTGAACTGGGGAGCCGAGGTGTCTTCGTTGCCCGTTTGGGACCGCTCGTACTTCAACGAGATTGCCAAAAAGGAAGGACTCATTATCATCCTGGGCATTGTACACAATGTCAGTGGATTCATCAAGGAGCATCCAGGAGGTCAAGCCTTGGTGAAGGCATCTTTGGGCAAGGACGCCACCAAAGCTTTCAATGGTCATGTGTACGCCCACTCTAATGCCGCACACAACTTGTTGGCTACCATGAGAGTAGCGGTGATCAAGGACACCGAAGTCAACGGCAACACGTTTGACTTGCAGGAGCACATGATGGCCAAAAAAGAGAATTAGGGAACGAAATAAATGGAACGTAAATGACAGAGTAAATACTGGTAGACCGGGTGGACTAGACAGAAAGGTCTAGACAGAAAAGATTAGACAGAAGAGATTAGACAGAGAAGACAAAACAAAATAAACAAGACAAAATAGTCGACAAAATAGTCAAGACAAGCGGGACTAAACTAGACAGAAAAGACTAGACAAAATAAAATACACTAGACTACTGGACAGACTAAACTAGACTACTGGACAAAATAAACTGACTGACTATATCCCTCAGCCTTATTTCAGCCACACCCCCTCAGCCTTCTCCCCTCTACTAATTTCTCCCCCTCTATGCAGGTCATTTTATTGGAGTTCCGCTGTACGTATAGTTAACCGTCACCCGTGTTTGAGAGCTATGTGCAGGACCTCGTGATCTTTCCCCCTCGTCTAGGCAAAACATTTGGCCACCGCAACCCCGCTCGTCTAACTCGTAATCGGATCGTTAGTCATACTAAAAGTTAAATAGTCACGTTAGAGTGGAGCTCGCCCTGCATACAAGGCGTGCGGTGAGTTCCGAGGTGGTGTGATGTGTGGAAAGTGGTGCGATTCAATGCACAAACTCCAGCCATATGTAGGATCAGGTGATTTGCAGCCACCTCCTCCTCACCTTATAAATACCCCTCATTCCACCCCATTGTCCTTCTTCTTTTATTCTCATCCTTCTCATCCTCTCTTACCGTCAATACAATCGACTCTCATCTCTAAGCGTCTATTCAATTGATTCAGATCTCCTCTTGCCATCTATTCAATTACACTTGCAATACAATTTATAATGGCCCTTCCTAGAACTACTTACACGAACTTGTTGACACGCAGTGTTCCTCGTGTGCTTACGTGGGGTACTGGTATGGGCTTTTTTCTTGGGTGGCCACACGTGGTGATTGGTGTTTCCAACAGAGCGCACGATGCCCCAAAGATCAATACTGTTTACTGGTGAGCAGTTAGTGACTAGTGAATATTGGTGTACTTACTTTGGTTCAGTTTACTGACTGGTGAACAGATTGAATTACTGGTCAGTCACTGACAAGTGGTTATTCACTAACTATTCACTAACTATTCACTAACTAATTCACTAACTAATTCACTAACTACTGGTGAACATATGGTGATTCACTAACTAATTCACTAACTACTGGTGAACATATGGTGATTCACTAACTAATTCACTAACTACTGGTGAACATATGGTGATTCATACTGGTGAACATATGGTGATTGTTTTGCCGTTCTAGAGTTAATATCAGCGAAGACATATTTATATGGGATATAATTATCTATCTAATGCATTATACGAATTGACAGGTGTACGAATTGACAGGTGTATGAATTGACAGGTTTAGTGGAAATAGCCATTGTATAACAGTTATTGTTGCGCGTGAGCGCGTACCTTGGGGTACTCAGTACTGATACATGATTGGACTTCAATAACTCTACCAAATGAGACTTGGCTTATCATATTAGACATTGTCGTCTTTTTCTGTTTTTATAAAAAGCAGGCAATCAATGTCTTCTGTTCACAATTGATACCGCCAGAACTGAGCGACATCCTCTCTATATACTTAATCCCGGGGACTCCTAAACGATCGAGAACTACAGAACTACAGAACTAGAGAACTAGAGAACTACAGAACTAGAGAACTAGAGAACTACAGAACTAGAGAACTAGACGAGAACTCACAGAAGCTTAACTCTATCTTTTCCTTTCTTCAACAATATCCATTATTGTTTCATCTGGACGCCGTCACGTGAATATGCAGTACCCGCTCATGTAGATTAGATAACGCATCTTCTGCAACGATAGTTGCTGTTGTAATTTGTCATCTACTAACGCATAAACTGGAACGATTTCCTTTTAAGCTATACTCAACTCAACGTCGTCTCTTATTCTATATCCTTCTAGTGTTACCGCCCGCTCCCTTTTCCGAGGGACGTCGTCCACTCTTGTCTGTTCCTGCATATCACTGCTTCATCTGTCCTGCTTACCTGCAGTCACATGGAACATGCAGTACATCAGAGATATACTGATTCCTCATGTTCCAACAGAAATGAGTGAGTGTAGAAGAGGTAGATGGCCGGTAGAGGGCATTATACAATGGATATTGTTAGTATCAGGAAGAGAGGCTTCATAATACCTCAATAGGTAGATTATTACTTATGGTGGATCTGACATATAGTAGAGTGGAGTAGAGTGAAGTAGAGTTGTATAGTAGAGTGGAGTAGAGTGAAGTAGAGTTGTATAGTAGAGTGGAGTAGAGTGGAGTAGAGTGAAGTAGAGTTGTATAGTAGAGTGGAGTAGAGTGAAGTAGAGTTGTATAGTAGAGTATAGTAGAGTATAGTAGAGTATAGTAGAGTATAGAGTAGTATAGTAGAGTATAGTATAGTATAGTGTTATGTTCTTTAATACATTTATGCCTAACTAAAAATATGTTTGAGGAACCGAAGCGACTTAAATAACTTTGAGAGAAACGTGGCACCGAAAAACTCCACCGGAAAATTGGTAAGGATTGTTCTAGAATATTCGAAAAGCCATCATAGTACTTCTTACAACGATAGCCGATGGCCGTGATAAGGCGTCTGGAGTAACCCTTTGGAATGGTAACACTCTCAGAGTCACCCTTTGATTGGGCATCACCAGCGTAGTAACCCTTTGGAATGGTACCAATCGTAAAGCTATGCTTAAAACCGCGACCACCATCGGAGTCATCAATTGAACCGGCACCACCAGCAGAGCCACCCTTTGGTTGAGAAATGAGTGAGTGTTAACATGTAGATGTGCTAACTCGTGTATACTGCTAAGATGGTACATGCAGTAGACGACGCATGAGTGGACTAGCATTGCAACCGGGTCTTTTCGTCAGGAGTCCAAGGTGAAGGTATATTTAGATGGTATCTCGCTCTTGGTTGAGTGGTATCACCAGGAACCAGAGCACCGAATAAGAGCGCGCACGGCGCCCTAAGCTTTCAGGGCACGTCGCTACTAGTTTCCCCACCCTTGGTTGTCCTGATAACCAAGGGTCAGTGACAACCAAGGGTCAGTGAAGGCCGACTCCCATATATATAATGAGGCATTTGCTACACCTTTCATTAGTTAACTAATCGAACATCTCTACCTAGGGAGAGATCCCTTGTACTGACATTGAGGCTCCGCCTATGTCTGAAGTAAACACTTTAACTCAAGTGTTCACTTATCTTGATGAAACAATGAGATCCGTATCTTATAGTCAAAAGAGATCTCTGGACTTAAACCATGGTTACTCTATGGGCCACCTGATTCCCCAGCATTCCTAGCTGAGCTGGAGTTAAAGAATGTAGAAATCAGAAATATTCAGAAATCAGAAATATTCAAAAATCAGAAATATTCAAAAATCAGAAATATCCAAAAATCAGAAATATCCAAAAATCAGAAATATCCAAAAATCAGAAATATCCAAAAATCAGAAATATCCAAAAATCGTACATACAGTGTTTTTCAAATCTATTCAAACCAGCGCGCCAAAATGTTTCGAACCAAGAAGATAAAATGTTTCAAACCAGCGCAACAAAAAGTTTCGTACCCCTTCGCACAGTCGTTCAAACCAAATGGACAAGTTGTTCCGTCCGTTTTTCACCCTTGATTGGTACTGCAAGACTTTTGTCCCAAATATGGTACATACGAGGCAATCGTCCAGATTTAATCGTCCAGATTTCAAATTTCAGAATGTTCATTTCTAATAAAAGTTGGTGTGAAACATTACGCCATTTGGTTTGAAAGACTGTACAAAGGGGTATGAAACATTTTGTCGGGCTAGTTTGAAACATTTTGTCGCACTAGTTTGAAACATTTTGTCGCACTGGTTTGAATAGTTTAAAAAAACACTGTATCTAAATTTTAAAAAGTAGTATGCCGACCAAAAACGTAGATTGGGTGCAAATCTGAAAGTGAGCATATCTCAAAGTGAACATATCTCAAAGTGAACATATCTCAAAGTGAGCATATCAGATTCGCAGCCATTTTGTGACAAACTGCGAACTATATAAACCTACGTTCCCCCCCTCATATTTCCCATTCCCTACAACCACTTTTCCACACAAAAAACAGAAACAACAAAAAACAGAAAAAACAAAAAACAGAAACAACAAAAAACAGAAAAAACAAAAAACAGAAACAACAAAAAACAGAAACAACAAAAAACAGAAAAAACAAAAAACAGAAAAAACCAAAGATCCCAAAAAAGACCTTAAATTAAAAAAGCTAAAACTCGCTTCACCAAAATGCATCTCCTCTATCTATTCCTCCTCTTACTTATTCTTCCTGGAATTACTGGGCTCGGAATCACAATCTCACTTCTCATAGATTATCTAGACCCAGGAAACTCCTCTCACAATAAAGAAGTGAAGAAAAATATGGAGAATGAGGAAATAAAGAAGCAGAAAAAAAGAACGAAGAAGAAACAGAAACACAATTTCTTACTGACCACTCCGAAACAGACTCGAGGAAAAGGGGGCCTAACATTTCAAGGATGTTTACAGGCTCCTCGACACTTTGGGTCTCAGAAAGTAGGAAAGGCAAGATAGAACATACTTCTAGTATACCTCTTGCATTCAGGAGTCTCATTATATGAATATGAACCCTGAAAGACAACATAAACACTCGGTTTCATTGACACGATTATTGATAAATAGCTAATAAAAAAGAATTGCAAATACAAAGAAGTACCTTAGCTCTAGTATTTAGAATTTAGTGTGTAGGTGTCTCAAAGTATCTGCCATCTACCATCTATCATCAACCAACTACCAACTACCAACTACCAACTACCAACTACCAACTGCTATAAATTTTCTCACTATAAAAATCATGACACTCTAGTCTGGGCTTTTTGCTATGTGAAGACATTTTGTACTAGGCAAAGTTTAGGAAGCATTTCTTTCTCTACTACAGCTGTACTACACTTGAGCTACATCCACTCATTACTCATTACTCATTACTCATTACTCATTACTCATT